>JARHVA010003193.1:2070000-2117131 GCA_037957365.1 Torreya grandis | reverse complement strand
AATGTAATGGAGAATGTCAAAAGGATTTTGATCAACTAAAGCAATATCTATCTAGTCCTCTTGTACTTTTTCTACCTCTGCTATTAAAGCCTTTCTTATTATATTTTTATATGATTGATAGTGCCTTGGGGGTACTCCTTTCTTAGCATGATGATCAAGGGAAAAAGTGAGCTATCTATTACCCAAGTAAAACATTAGTTTATTATGATGAAAAAAATTATAGTTCAATTGAGAAAATATGCCTTGCATTAGTCATTGTTTCTCATAAGCTTAGCCACTACATGTTGAATAAAAAGACACTATTGATTTATAAAGTGGGTCCATTGACGTAATTTTTAGAAAAATTAACTCTCATAGGTTGAATATAAAAATGGGTCATGTTGTTAAGTGAATTTTATATTGAGTACACACATTAAAAATCAATAAAAGGACAAGTTCTCACTGATCAATTGGACATGGAACCTATTCAAGATTTTGTTCCTATCATAGTATAATTTATTGATGAGTATATTATGAATATAAATAAATAAAGAATGGAAGCTCTATTTTTATGAATATTTCACATCAGATGGTTCAGGAGTAAGATTATTTTTCATCACACCATAGGCAATTCTTATTCATAAAGCTTTCTGCATTAGCTTTCCATACATAAATAATATCACTAAATATGAAACTTTGTTTATTAGACTTTGTCTTGTTGTGTAATGGGATAATTAAAATTTACATGTGTATGGTGATTCTCAACTTATCATCAATCAGGTCATTGATCAATATAAAATAATTGATGAAAAGATGGTACCTTACAAAACTATGGTGGATGCTCTCAAAGTCAAAATTGAAACCATTCAGTTTGAGCAGATCCCCAGAGCCAATAATAAATTAGTTGATTACACTTATTGTGTTATAGAATAGATGTTTTTCATCAAGCATCTTCTTGTTATAGCTTACAACTATTCATATTCAAAGATGATAAGTGTCATTGTTGGTCCCAATTCCCCTTGGTAACATGACATTTTATCTTATCTCCATGATCATGTCCTTCCACCTATCCTATCCCAAAACCAAATGAAATCATTTATCCAAAATACTTTTTGATTACACTATAATTATTATCTCATTATATTGTAGAGGCTATTATATAACTCTACTTCATTGTCTAAATATTAGAGAATTTTAATTATCACTTAGGGAAGTCCACGAAGGGATTTATGGGGCCCACACTAGTGGTATGGTCCTAGAAAATAAGCTCCTCCATATTAGTTATTATTGGCCTACCATTGAATAATTTACACATGATTATGTTATTAAATATATGCCATCTCAACAACATGGTTATCTTATCCATGCTCTGACATAGGCACTTCAACTTTTTATGACTCTTTGTCCATTTTCCACTTGGGGACTTGATCTCATTAGCAAGATTAACCCTACTTATTTTGATGTCTAGAAGCACATTCTTACTAAAACCAAGTATTTCATGATTTGGGTAGAGGAAATCCATCTTAATTATATTATAGATAAACAAATTTCAAATTTCATTCTGAATCATATCATTTGTCACTATGGAATCCCATCCATTATTATATTTGATACTGGTGGATCATTAAAAAATGAAGATGTTGTCACCCTCTATTCTGAATTTCACATCAATCATAAGTTCTCTACACCATATTACCCTCAAGGCAATGTTTACGATGAAACATCCAATAATACATTTGTCAAAATTTTGAAGAAGATTGTTACTACTAATGGTTGTGATTGAATTTGAAAATTTTCCTAGCCTTGTGGGCATATATTATTAATGTTCACACCCCTTCTTGTGTAACACATTATTTGGTCTATGGTTCAGAAGCCATTCTTCCCATTGAGATCAAGCTACCTTCTCTATGCATTTACTTACATGATATTCTAGATGAAGAGGACTATAAAGTGGGTAGATTAAAAGAGTTGGGCCTTTTAGATGAAAAAGACTATCCATCCTCAATCACCTAAAGTCTTATTAGAATTAGCTATGTTAGGGATATAACAAGAGAATCATTTCCTAAGAGTTTAAGCTTGGTGATCTTGTGCTCAAGGAGAATCAAAATAATACTAATGCAGAATGGGAAAATAAAGGTAAGTTTGAAGCAAATTGGTTAGACCCCTTTGTTGTTATAGATAAATATGGTTTTGGTGCATACAAATTGGCTACTAGATATTGTGATAAATTTGATGAGCCAATGAGTTATGTATCTTAAGAAATTTCATGCTTAAGATTGTCACACTCTGATCTCTAAATGTTCTTTCTTCGGGGAATTTATATTTCATTCTATCTCTCCTTATTTCAATTCTCTCATGCTTGGGGTATTTTGGCACTCTTCCACACATTATTTTCTATTGCCACCTAGATTCAAATACAAATGCAGTTAAATAAATGAATTTGACCAATCTTTAGTATCAATGAATATTAGAAGTGTAATATGTTTTTTTTTTTAGATTTTATTTTATAGAAGAATGTTCTAATTATGCAAAGTTATGATCTACCAACTTGTAAGACTTATATTGTTCCCTTGAGTCCTTCAAAATTTCTTATTCACATTCCACAATACAACCCATTCACACCCAAGTTCATTATTATAAGGAAAGATTTATAGCCTATTATCCATTATTGTTGAGTGGTATTTTCAGAATTTTTCATGTCTAAACACTCCCCTTATTCATGTCTCCTATCAATATTGAGAAATCACACCCATGATTACCTTTCCTTTTGATATACGTTTCTATATTTTTCATTTTTTGTACATTGTCTAGTCAAAATACTCTTGTTCATATCCTATTCCAAAATCCTAAAAATTTCGACTATTCCAAAAATCCCTAAAAATTTAAATATCTAAAATCCATATAAATCCTAATATTCCATTATGTCAAAAATATTAAAAATTTGCATGACTCAGTATCTTAAAGTTTTATCAGTTTATACCCATCTTTAATGTTAGACAAGTGATTAGTTTCTACCTTATTTTTTAATGAGTTCCAGTTGCTTTTATTTAGGTGGCACACATTAATATACCTCATTGGTTATTTTCATCTCCTTATGAGCATTTTTTTTATTCCATGATCTCATCATTTTTTGAGTTAATTCATGCTCTTTCCATTTTGCAAGTTCATATTTCATGCTCTTACCATTTTGATATATTAATCATTCTATCTCAAATTTTTCATGTTCTCATCCTTGACCATACTTATTGTTTTATATGTTCAATTTCTCATCGAATTAAAAGGGCTTGAGGTCTAATTGGACTATGTAGGCAACACTCAATTTTTTGAGGTCAACTTAGCTATCGCTTGTCCCATGCTCTCAACATTTTGTGACCATATCTCTTGTCATTTTAGCTACCTTGTTCCTTTTACACTCTTGTCATTTTGAAAGTACTTATTCTTATTTTATTTCTATAATTGATATTTTCACTTATAATCAATTTTATTCAATCCTAAATCCTTGGGAGAACTACATTTGGCCTAAATTCCAAGGTTGATCTAGTGTCCATAGAAATATATAGGTAGTGGCCACTTGAGGTATTTGGAGTTAGCTCAACCACCCCTTCCTTATTCTTCTATTTCCCATTTTGGTCATGATTATTTTGTCATACCCTTATTCTCAAAGAGTAACACCTTATTACCACACACACTAATTTTTTGAATGGAATGTTTACTTTATTTCTCTTATATGTAATGTTTACTAACTTTCACTTATGTGTTTCTAAATGGAATGATTGTTGATTTTCTTAGGTGCCTTAGGTTGTTACATTATGATTCCCACATGACTCTTGGTTTTTAAATCAAGATGTTTGGATGTGAAGAAATGTATTCAAGATTGATTTTAATGAATTGTGTTTTGGTGTGTTTTTTTGTTCTTTGGTTGCCTTAATTTAGTAAATTATGTTTTCCACTTAGGTCTTGATTATTCATATAATGATTTTGAGTTGTGAACAATTGTATCTAAATAAGAATTGACTTAAGTTAATTATGTTATATATTTAAAGCTTGATTATCCATATCATGTTTTAAAGTTGTATACATTTGCATTTTGAATTAAAATTGTTACACGTTTTGGTAAATGAATGTTATCATGATCCTTCCTAGATTGTGACATATATTGTCATGTGTAACATAAAAAATAAATTTTCCAAATGGTTAACATGTAAATGACATCAACATACATCTATATCTATTTGATCAATATGTTCTTAATAATATATTAAATCTATTCATTCTATTCAATCTATTCCTAGTCATCCTTGTCTAGTAAATTTTTACTCTACGTTGCATTCAAAATTTTAGTCGAGCACTGCAGTTTTGGTTCCCATATACCTTGGTCATAGCGGTAGAATTGGGGTAGAGCACGAGTTCATTTTCTGTCTAAGTGTCGAAGTGGAGCGGAGGCCACCAAGTGTCACTCTCTGAGCACGAGTCTTCTTTCTCCTCTTTTGTTTCTTTCATTTCATTTTGCCTAAATATTTGAATTCAAGCGGATGCTGCCAAGTGTCACTTTCCAAAACATGGGGCCGGCCAACTAGCATTGTCTGAGACTCATTTTTATAACTTTCTAGAGAACTACAGATCATGCCACGTACCTAATAGCGGCTAAGTGGAAGCTTCCACATGTCAGCATCTGTGTCTCATATTGGTACCTGCATTTTTTATTTTTGGTAAAGGTTTTCAAAAGGATATGGAGCAGGATGCAGTGGAAGGTGCCAAGTGGTAGTTGCAGAAGGATTTGGACTACTTTTTGGAAGTAAGTAGAAGTCACCACGTGTCAACTTTTGAGAGACCATCTTCGAGCCTCATTGCCGAATAAATATTGTGGTGGGCCTCAGCTGTGACTTCAAAAGTTTTTGGAAGCTTCCAAGTGTCACCATCTGTAAGAGTCCAATATGTGTCCCGAATGATACTATAGCACAGCCAAAGAGAAGCAGAGAGAGCTGCATGTCTTCGATGAATCAGGTGGAAAGTGCCAGGTGTCATTTTCCAGTGCCTTCTAAGTAATAAGAGGATTTTCAAGAAATTTATTGTGTCCTCTCCCATTTCAACATAACAGAGTATTTCATGTATCTGTTGCCACAAAGTGAAATGGAGGGAAAATTGGTTGGAGTTAATTTGATTAGATGGAATAATTTGCAAGGTAGATTTTTGGATCCCCCCTAAGGCATTAAAAGTGCCATCTGTTTGTCCCCTGTGAGTTAAGAATGGAGTATAATTGTGCAAGAAAGGGGATGATGGAAGGAGACATCTGAGGCTATAAAAGAAGGAGAATTGTAAAAAGAAAAGGGGGGAATTTCTCATAGTTTTAGACTTTCTAGAGTTTTTGTCCAGTAATATCATTTGCTCTTATCTCAATTTTCTTGAGTTATAAAGTTGATGTAACTGTGCATGTTTATGTGCCTCTTATGTGGCTGAATAAATTAAGAAGATTTGAGTTCCATGCCTTGGTTGGTGTTATATGTGTCATTTGCAAAGTAGTCTATACTGTAGATTCTCTGGAGTTGTGATTAGGAATGTCATTTGCTTTTGTCTTATTTTCTTGAATCAGAAGTTTTACATAATTATATGTGATTTCTGTGCCTCTTATGTGATTGAAATATTCTATTAAGAAGATTGAACACTATGCCTTTGTTGACATTCTCTGTATCTCAGCAAAAGACTTCCCTATTGTGAGCCTCTATTTCTGTTATTTCAATCTCTTACATTGATCATGCACTTGTCTACTCTTAAATGTAATTGAATCCTATAATAGTCTCACTATGCTCCGGTTAGGATTATGATTAAATTTAGGTGCATCACTATAGTTAGGCTTCATTTCCTACACTTGAATTTCTATTTAATTTCCTATCCCTTTTCCCCAACACTTGATACAAAAGAAGAGACCAACTTCTCTAAAATCTGGAGGTTGTTTCAAGCTACAATGTCCCATAGCTTGAAACTTCCCATTGTTGATTGATTAAGATTAAGCACAATTTTAAATCATCAATAGTTTTTGGCATGCCTAGTGGGACCAATCTTGAAGTTTCCTTCAAGACCGCATGAACCAAAGAGCTACGAGGAGTCGGAGCTATGGACCAGTCACCAGATCGTAATCTGCTACAAATCTAAGTATTATTTTGCCACCTCTGGTAATTAGTCCAAGAAGAAAAACTAACCAATTTGTACCAGTACCAAACATGGGAGCCCCTATACCCCCAAGAAATTATGCAAGCTAGAACATTGGTAGTCCCTTAATCCTCCCAACACCACCAACTATTTGGGATCCTATCCCAGTAAATGATCTAAAAGCTCTACCCAAATTTAGTGGGCAAGACTCAAAAACACCCATGGAACATCTTCAAGATGTATCGGATGTCTATGCCATACATGGTGTCATAGAGAAAAATGTGGCCCTAAGGTTGTTAGCAGCCTCATTCAAAGGGAAGGCCTTAGAATGGTATCAGTCTTTGACCCCAAATACCATATCCACATGGGACCAACTCAGAGATCAATTTTTTGAGATATTTGTAGAGAAAGGTGATAAGTCTTCTTTGTTACAGAAGTTAATCACCATTCAAAGGGGACCACAAGAGGACATGATTGACTTCAACACCAGATTCTAGAAAACTTGGGACAAAATCCCTGTTGCAGCTAAACCACCACCTGGTATGGCCATAGTGTTTTATCTCAGAGCTTTGAATTTAGATATATTTATTATGATTCAGTCACTAGGAGGACACACTTTGCTAACAGCTTATGACCTTGCGATCAGAGCTGAGAATCATTTAATTGATGCTGGGAAGTTGCCTCCAAGGCCTCCCATGCCTGTATTCCTAGAAATTACCTTGCCCCTACCTCAAGAGGTTCCTAAAGATGTAAGCCCACCTGTGTCTATGTATACTTAACCTCCATCATCTGTGAAGCAACTGGTCCCTACTCAATCATCTGAGATGGATGATATCAAGAGTATGCTAAGGACATTCTCTAATGAGCTGATTAATATAAAGAGGTAGCAGAATACATTCTCTAAGTCTCCTTATCAAGGCTATCAAGGAAATAGGTTTTCATCCCAACCAGACCAATATCAAGGCCCTCCAAGACAAACTAACCATCAACCAACAAATCAATTAGTTGTAGCTCCCACACCCTCACAGACCATTCCTCCCAACTCAAATAGGCAGATGGTTCCAGGTCAGAATAATTATGTAGATGATACTAATGCTTGGTATTTCCCTTGAAACGATGCTCACACACCTAGAGATTGTCCTAGAGGTAATCTACAACAAAGGGTGGCTGAGTAGAGAAGAATGGATGGTATGTTTTCCAGTACTAGTAAAAATCAAGCCTACCAGTCTCCCGGCATGCAAAATTTAGTTCTAGTGGCTCAAATGCAAGGAATGTCCTTATAACAAGAAGAAGATATAGCCCCTGAACATGCTTTGTTCTCATGGGTTGAGGATGAAGAAGTAGTTTTCTTGAATGAAGCATCTACCTCCCAGAGGCCAGTAGTGCAATTTGATTATTACACTAGATCAAAGAGGAGGATGGTGGAGTAGCCTGAGGTTGTAAGTGGTCAAGTCAAGAATAATCCTCCATCTCAAGGGCAAAGGTACACTATCATTAGACAAGAAGTGCCTCAACCAGTACAAGATCAAGGGATCCCTATCCAGATTCAAGAAAAAATAAGGTATCCTTATTACCAAAAAACTCAGTCTTTGGGACCAATCAATATAGTAGACCAATTAAAGAAGAATCTAGCGTAAGTATCTATATGGGATATTTTGGCTATTCCTAAACAAAAGATAGTACTGCAAGAAGCTCTGCAAGGGCAAGCAATGCCCAAAGATGATGTTACCAAGGAAGGCCCTGTTGGAAAGGAAAAGCTTAAGGATGCGGTTCCTCCAACAACAACAGCCTTCGTGAACAATGCAGCACAAGTAAGTAAATCCAAGCCAGAGCCTTTCTATTTAACTCTGATAATTGGAAAGAAACTCCTGCATAATGCATTGATAGATTCAGGAGCTCACACAGCTATGATGCCCAAGCAAATAGCTGATGCTTTGAAAATAAATTATGAACCCCTTGCAAAAGGAGTTATGTAGCTAGATGGAAAAACAATGCAAACCATAGGGAGAATTAAACAACTCCCCTTACAGTTATACACATGTCCCAACATAATTGTCAACTGAGATATAGTTGTCATAGATATACCTCCCATCTTTGGTTTATATTTATCCAGAGACTTTATAGCAAAAAAAGGAGGATATATGTCTCTTGACTGGTCTCACCTCATCCTGAGAACCAGATACAGTTCAAAGATGAAAACTCTATCTGAACCACTATCCAAAGATCATATCACCAATGAACCAACAAAAAGATTAGAAGCAAATCATGCCATGATGAATAAAGAAGAAAGAAATTTTGTCAAAGAACTAGGAGACTAGACTGACCATGATCAAGAAGAAGAAAACAACCAGTTGTTGGCTATGATGTATAGTGACCCATATGGGAATAATGACTCTACTGGTTTGGGCACATATGTCATTTTTTATGAAGATCAGATGATCCCAAATGTTATAAGGGAAGAGGTACCTACTGCACAAGATTTGGAGCTCTGGACTTTGAACTTTGATGGGGTTAGAAGTAAACATGGTGCTGGAGCATAAATTTGTCTCACTGCTCCAAATGGTGATAAAATTTTAAGGGCTATCCAATTCTAATTTGCTTTCACTAATAATGATGCAGAATATGAATCTTTAGTACATGGGCTTCTATTGGCCAAGAAAAAGGGAATAAAGAACCTAAAAGTAAAAGGATATTCAAATTTAGTGATAAAGCAAATTAGGGAAAAGGCAGCGGCCAAAAATGTGAGAATGAGATCCTATAGGCATAGGATTTGGGATTTGATAGAATATTTTGAAGCTTTTAATATTGAGATAATCCCTAGAAGTCAAAACTTTGAGGTTGATAGGATGGCTCAGATTGGCTCACACTTTAACCTAAAAACTCGCCTATTGGTTAACAATAAGTCAGTAAAATTTATAGTGAGCCCAACCATCCCAGACAATGATGAAAATTGGTAAGTGTTTAAAAATGATGCTCAGGTAGTCTCTTTCTTACAATAATTAGATGAGTTTGCGGATCAGTTGCAAACTAAATTGAAGAGGCATATGGTGATCAAATTATACAATTGAAGACTAATAAGCTCCCTAAGGGATTGATCACCTTAGAAAATTTGTTTGACCCAGAGGATGTAATCTTGGAAAAGAAAAGGTTCCAGGTAGATAAAGCAGACTATTCTGAGGTAGAGGTGAGTGATGGGAAGAGGCTAAAAGTTGGGAATTTAGAAACTCAGGAAGAGAAGGAAAAATTAATCAAGTTGTGCCAAAAGTATGATAGAGTCATAGCTTGGAGCTATGAAGACCTTCATGGATACAACCAAGACATTATCCAGCACACAATAGAGTTGACTGAAGGGTCCAAACCCATCAGATAGAAATAGAGGCTGGTGAATCCAAGGATTGAGCCTATAATGGTAGATGAGTTGCAGAAGCTTATAGATTCAAAAATAATATTTCTAATCAAACACTCAACCTGGGTATCAAATCTAGTCCCAATTAGGAAAAAGAATGGAGATGTAAGACTGTGTATAGATTTTAGAGATCTAAATAGAGCATCTCTGAAAGACCACTATCCCTTGCTCTCCATGGAACAAATTCTACAAACTATGGCTAGATCAGAGAGGTTTTCTTTACTAGATGGTTTCTCTGGATATAATCAGATTTGGCTAGCTGAGGAAGACCAGTACAAAATTGCTTTCACTACCAAATGGGGGACATTTGCCTACGCAAAGATGCCATTCGGATTATCAAATATAGGAGCCACCTTTCAATGAGCTATGGATATAGCCTTTGGTGAGCTAATAAACAAGGTCATCCTAGTCTATCTAGATGACCTCACTATTTTCTCAAAAAATGCTTATGATCATTTTGATCATTTAGAGTGTCTTCAAGAAATCTCAGGATTTTGGGATATCATTGAATCCCAAGAAATGTATTTTTGTTGTACCTCAGGGTAAACTATTAGGGCACATAGTATCTAAGGAACAAGTTTCTATAGATCCCAAGAGAATCATAGCTATAATGGACTTACCTCTTCCAGCAAATAAAAAGGTAATCCAGTCCTTTTTGGGGAAGATAAATTTTGTCAGTAAATTCATATCTGATTTTCCAGGCTTGGTTAGACCAATGACACTCTTGCTAAAGAAAAACCTAGTCTTCAAATAGACTAAAAAATGGAAGAAAGCATTCGAAGGGGTCAAGAAGGCTATCTCAGCAGCCCCAGTGCTCAAGAACCTAGATTTTTCCAAGCCCTTCGTAATGTATGTCTATGGAGGAGAGTCAAGTATTGATGTTGTCTTGACTCAAAAGAACGATGGGCTAGAAGGAGAACACCCAATAGCCTTTTTCTCAAGAACTCTCAGAGAGTATGAGACTAGGTATAATTTTGTGGAAAGACAAGCCTATGCCATGGTAAAAGCTCTCAATAAATTTAGGCATCTGATATCAGGGAAAAAGATTTTGATATTTGTAGCTCACCCAAGTGTCAGGGAATATATCATGGAGGGGGAAATTACTGAGAAAAGAGCTAATTGGTCACTAAGATCCCTAAATATGATGTAGAGGTTAGACCCACCAAGCTGGTCAGAGGTAGGGGGTTGTGCCAATATATAACCCAAGAGCTTGAAAAGATGTTACCTGAGGAAGTGAATCTAGAAGGAGAGACAGAGACAGTGCTAAAATTTCAAGAGGTTGATCAAGAATCCTAGGTCACAAGCAGGATTCAATTTATGAAAAATGGGGTTTATCCAAGAGAACTCCCTCAAAATAAGAGGAGATATTATAGGATATAGGGATTTCATTTTGTTTTAATTGAATAAGTCCTTTTCAAAAGAAATTCTGATGGGAAATTGTTAAGATGTGTAGAATAGGTTGAAGCTCAAAGAGTACTACATGAAATGCATCATGGAATATCAGGGGGGCATTTTTTTACAAAGACCATAGCCATAAAGATAAGTGAGGTAGGGTATTTCTAGCCTACTTTATTTGCAGATTGTTATCAGCTGGTTAGAAAATGTCAATCATGCCAATATTATATGGGGATGAGGAGGAATGCAACCATGCCCCTTAGTCCTATAGTTTTGGATGAACATTTTACTCAATGGGGTCTTGAATTCATTGGAATGATAAATCTAATGTCTAACATGGGTCATAAATGGATATTAACTGCCACAGACTATTTCACCAGATGGACCGAAATAGTTCTACTTAAGGAAGCAACAGAGAATGTGATCCTAGATTTTCTAGGAGGTATCACTACTCACTTTGGGGCTCCCCACACCATCCTCTCAGATAATGCTAAAGCATTCTTGTAGTCTAAAGTATCTGACTTTGCCTTGAGACATGGAATATATCTAAAAACTTCATCTAACTATTACCCTCAAGGTAATGGTCTGGCAGAATCAACCAACAAGAACTTGATAAGACTCATCAAAAGAGTAAGGGCTGATCATCACAAAGAGTGGCATAAAGTGCTTAATCTGGAATTATGGACTGATTGAATCACACCTAAGAAAGTGATCAAAATGTCCCCATATGAATTGGTATATGAGAAGTCTGTTGTGATTCCCCTAAGTTTGGAAATCCCTGCTCTCCAGCTGATCAAATAGATTGAAATTGAAGAAAATGGCCCCATGCAGGTCAGACTCATAAAACTTTTGGAAGTTCAAGAAAAGAGGGAAATGGCCTATGATTCATTAATAAAGCATCAGGGAATGGTTAAGAACTATTTTGATAAAAAGACTTTGAATCCTAGTTTTGAAGTAGCCTTGATTGTGTTAAAATGGGATGCACGGGCCGCCAAGTCGGGTCAGCATACCAAATTCAAAGCACTATGGACTGGTCTATGTAGAATTCACACATGCAAGCAGGAGAATTATTTTGAGCTTGAGTCGATGGAAGGAGAACCTGAAGAGATTCTTGTAAATGGAATCTATTTAAAACATTTCAATTAACTTGGGTCTCTCATGTATTATAGTTAAATAATTTCCCTATCTTGCATTATTTTTCCATTGTTTTCTCACTTTGATTTTAAATAAGTGTTTTAAACATATGTCAACGGCTCTTTTGAGGTTGTAATTTTTGCAATTTTGATCTAGTGGGAGGTGGAGTTTTCTTTTTGAGCAAGCTCAAAAGTCCTAAGGGTCACCAGTAACTATAGATTAAATTTTTACTCTACGTTGCATTCAAACTTTCAGTTGAGCACTGCAGTTTTGGTTCTTGTATACCTTGGTCATAGCGGTAGAATGGGGGCAGTGCGCGAGTTCATTTTCCATCTAAGTGTCGAAGTGCATTAGAGGCTTCCAAGTGTCACTCTCTAAGCATGAGTCTTCTTTCTCCTCTTTTATTTAATTTTTCCTAAATGTTTGAATTCAAGCAGACGCTGCCAAGTGTCACTTTCTAAAAGATGGGGCCATCTAATTGGCGTCATCTGAGACTCTTTTTTATAACTTTCTAGAGAACCGTGGATCATGCCACATACCTAATAGTGACTAAGTGAAATCTTCCATGTGTCAGCATCTGTGTCTCATATTGGTACCTACATTTTTTCTTTTTGGAAAAGGTTTTCAAAAGGCTAAGGAGTAGGATGCAAAGGAAGGTGCCAAGTGGCAGTTGCAGAAGGCTCTGGACAACTTTTTAAAAGTAAGCAGAAGTCACCACGTGTCAACTTTTGAGAGACCATCTTTGAGCCTCATTGCTGATTAAAGATTATGGTGGGCCTTGGGTGTGACTTCAAAAGTTTGTGGAAGCTTCCAAGTGTCACCATCCATAAGAGTCCAATATGTGTCCTGAATGATACTACAACACATCCAGAGAGAAGCAGAGAGAGCCGTGTGTCTTTGATGAATCAGGTGGAAAGTGCCAGGTGTCATTTTTTAGTGCCTTCTAAGTAATAAGAGTATTTTCAAGAAGTTGACTAAGTGTCCTCTCCCATTTCAACATAATAGAGTGTTCTGTGTATCTGTTGCCACAGAGTGAAATGGAGGGAAAATCGGCTAGAGTTAATTTGAGTAGATGGAATAGTTCACAGGGTAGATTTTTGGAGCCCCCCCAAGGCATTAAAAGCACCATCTGTTTGTCCTCTGTGAGTTGAGAATAGAGTAGAATTGCACAGGAAAGGGGAGTGATGGAAGGAGACATCTGAGGCTATAAAAGAAGGAGAATTGTAAAAAGAAAAGGGGGAATTTCTCATAGTTTTAGACTTTCTAGAGTTTTTGGCCAGTAATATCATTTGCTCTTGTCTCAATTTTATTGAGTTGTAAAGTTGATGTAATTATGCATGTTTATGTGCCTCTTATGTGGCTGAATGAATTAAGAAGATTTGAGCTCCATGCCTTGGTTGGTGTTATCTGTGTCATTTGTAAAGTAGTCTATACTATAGATTCTCTGGAGTTGTGATTAGGAATGTCATTTGCTTTTTTTTTTCATTTTCTTGAATTAGAAGTTCTACATAGTTGTACGTGATTTTTATGCCTCTTATGTGATTGAAAGATTCTTATTAAGAATATTGAACACTATGCCTTTGTTGACATTCTCTGTATATTATCAAAATACTTCCCTATTGTGAGCCTCTATTTCTGTTATTTCAATCTCTTACATTGATCATGCACTTGTCTACTCTTAAATGTAATTGAATCCTATAATAGTCTCACTGTGCTCAGGCTAGGATTAGGATTACATTCAGGTGCATCACCATAGTTAGGCTTCATTTCCTGCACTTTTGTTTTTGTTTAATTTCCTATCCCTTTTCCCCAACACTTATACAAAAGAAGAGACCAACTTCTCTAAAATCTGGAGGTTGTTTCAAGCCGCAATGTCCCACAACTTGAAACTTCCCATTGTTGATTGATTAAGATCAAGTGAAATTTTAAATCATTAGCAATCCTCATCAACCTATTCGTAATCTTAGATGCATTTTCATACTTGTTCCTAATCTTAGATGCATTTTCATACTTGTTCCCAATCTTAGATGCATTTTCATACCTATTTCTAATCTTATATGCATTTTCATACCTGTTACTGATGTTATATGCAACCCACTAGTATTTCATCATTTTGAGGGTTCATTCGGCCAATATATTTTTGAATCTCCCCTTGAGGGGTCACCTATGGTTTACCAAGCATTGATTTGGGGCATATTTGAACTTGTTTTCTAGTATTTTTAGTAAATTTTGTCAAAACTAACATATGTAAAATTTTCTTCTGCGATCATTTTTATGAATTTTTATTCTAATAAAAGTTATTGCTTCGTCTACATATCACAATTCATTCTCAAATAGGGATAAATGTATACACTCCAATTTTATCAATTTAATGTCAAATTGTAAAATGGAATGACTTCCTATAATTTTATACAATCTGGTCTGAAATCATCTTTTCATCTAATATATATGTTCTAATTAATCTTGGAGAATCTCTAGGTGATCTTATTCATCATATTAGATCTATTTGATTATCATCCTCTATTTAATTTCTCTATTCCATCATCATTCTCTAATAAATTTATATATTCAGTTATTCTGCTATGATCAATTCAATAAGTCCCCTTTATTTGATCAATTAATACTAATATTTCCCCTTCTCTAATTCATTATTCTAATTAAATTATCTACATTGTATGGATTAAATTTATCTTTGATTAATTTAATTAAACATTATTATAATTAAATTCCCAAAGTTTGTATTAATTAAATTGATCCTTGATTAACTTAATTAATCATTATTCTACTTATATTTATATTACAAATAGTTATAATTTATTTTTAATTAATTAATTCCATTTTCCCTCTAATAAGCCATCTTCATGCAAAGGAGATGATCTTGAGATCTCATGGAATACTCTTTTTTGAGATAATTAAATTTATAAATGAATTAATGTACAAGATTATTCTCCACCCTTCATCTTGAAAACAAGATGACGTGCCCACATGGTTGATCCATGTGCTTTCTTTGGAATGATTATCCTCCCTTCATCTTGAAAACAAGCTAAAGGGTTTAAATTCACTCTCATAAGGATATTTTGAGGAGAATCCTCCACCCTTCATCTTGAAAATAAGATGCAAGGCTTATATCAATTCTCATTTGTTATTTCTAACTATCATCCACCACCCTTCATATTGATTGATATGAATGGCTCACATCATTGATCGATGTGCACTATTGAGGACTCTTTTGTAACCATTCATCTTGATTTCAACATGAAGGGTCATCTTTGATATGGATTTGTTATATATACACCTCTTTCAAATACAATTGAACATGGTCTATTCAAATAATGAAGTGTTTTCAAATCATCAGGTCTCTTTGTGCACCAATCTTCTATTCTTTGATCAAATCAAAATGGTCCATAACTTTAATGGAGGTGTCTAACTACAATTTTCATTGATAAATACCATCACAATCTACATCTGAGCCACATCCCAACAAAGATAAAATACAATAAAGGTTTGCATTACATTTTTTGAATATCTAAAGCATTATAGTAATTTTTTATTTTATTTACCTCATGAGTTCCTAGGCATGTGTTTTTGTATTTGATATCACTTTGATTTGTTTTATTAACATTATATAGACACAATTACTACCTTTGTATATCTCTTTAAAATATTTTCAATTTTTTTTAATATAACATAGAACATGAGCTCACTATGACATACTTGTCCAATTATAAGCAAACAAAGAAGGGAAGTTTTTCTTTTTTCTCAAAAATATGGTGAGGATTAGCTAGTAGATTACCATAAACAATCTTTTCAAAATATTAGATTACCATTTTCATAACCAACCTCAATATAGATATATATTTCTACCTACAAGTCCATTGCATAAACTCCTTTGATGAAATTATAAAAAATGAAGTCAAAATCAAAAGGTAACTTATCACCAAAGGACTTATCATAATTTTCCACAAAGATAAACAAGGAAAAACCCAATCCATAAAGTGAAAAAATTTAAGTAAAAATAAGAATGTCGTAATTTATGGGTAATTTGTTATAAACATGTCTAAAACTTTCAAAATACCCCAAATATCACCATACTGAGGGGTCAACCAAAACATGAAATGAAAATAAGAACTTATACTCCTTTCGGAAAAACCCTTGGAATAAATTTACAAAAGTTAGTTTTTACAAACATGACAGTGTTCTCAAAGACCAAATAATTTGATTAAAATGTTCTAAAACCAACTTGGCATCATGAACATGAGTACTTTGACTTACTGTTGACACCTAAAACTCTTGATTTAGGTTAAACACCCTTTATGGGAAGCTTTACAGATGTGGGACTGAATGTGGTCTATAAAATGACCTCTAGGATTTTAGAAGATAGCTCTTCATTCAAATTTGGGTAAAAGGGATAGGAGGAAGGGAAACAAATAACATAAGGAAATAAATCTAAATGGTATTGATATGCCAAGATGTTTGAAACATTTACCCACACTTGCATAAATTATAATAAATCCTTAACACTATAGACCATAAAGGAGCTTGAATCATGAATTAAGATCTATAATGCAAGAAAATATCTACACTATAGAAGCAAAAGAACAAAATTAGAAAATAGAGACAATTTTCCACTCCAAATTAAAACAAAACATCACATCCTCCTCATTGTAGATGGGGAACATAATATAAAAGGCCATAGAGGGCACATGTAATGCATCAAAAATGCATTTATGAGGTGTACCTATTAAGTTTTCAGAATAGAAAACCTAATTATTGCTATGCTAGTCTATTACAATGGCTGCTCATAAGATAGCAAAAAGTATAAAAATAATAACCAACCCATTAAAAAAGAAATGAGATCTAAATAAATAGATATTCACTCATTTGCACCCATGATGATGTTGTTGCAATTAAAAGGAGGTCTTGAGCTCATGAGTGCAATTGACCTCTAGATCTCATATATTGTGTAACTACATTATTTTGTTAAGGCCATTACACTTGGGATAAATGAGGTAGTATCACATGTGTACTCCTAGAGGCATTATGCCTGTGTTGCATTAAATGACCTTGGTCCTCCAAAAAATCAATAGATTACACCTTAGGCTAAGCCTAAAGTGTTTCAAAAGCTTTGCTTGAAATGAGGGACCCACACTATTATCTAATGATGCTCTTCTAAATTTTGGTAGACCAAAACTATTCTTAGGCAAGTGTGGAAGTGATACATGTCAAACTAACACTTCTACATAGAGGTTGGGGTTTCCATTGGTGAGGTTGAGCATGAGGGTGCCATGTATAAATAGACACTCTTTTAGAGAGAGATGGGTATTCCCCTAACAAAAATTAGTATGAGGGTGCCATGCATCAAAAACCACATCGATCTTCTTATTAACCACTTAGTGGGGCCCATCCTTCCTCTCATTGGCCAATGGTAATACTTGGAGGCCTGACCCAAAATAAAAAGGCTTTGTAGAGCATAGGGGCACCACATGTCAATTTAACACTCCACCCAAGTGAAAATAAAGTATCCTCAAGCTAGATGAGCATCATGTTACCACATGTTGAAAGTAGATGAAGGCTAGAACTTAGGTAAAATTTTGAGAAAGGGGGCCTGAAGAAGAAAAGGACTGAAAGGGGATCTATTGGAAAGTCCCAAGGAACTACATATCTTCCAAGAAAGCCTAAAGAAGAAATTAAATAATACAAAATGAAAATTTGGATTATTGATCCATAGTTCCTATTGACTCACAAGGTCATCTTCTTGTAGATGGGAGAACCTAAAATCTTTGGCACTCAGACCAGTCAAAAGAAAATTAAAAAAATGGGAGGAAGGTATGGAAAACTATAAATTTTGAAGGGACATTTATAAGGGCACCCATTCTTCCTCCTTTGGTTGGGTCTTCTTACTGAGAGCCTTGAAGGCTCTATCTAGATAAATTATCTCCTTAAAGGAGATGTTTCCCAAGCATTTAACCACTACCATTATCTGTAATTATAATTGGGTGAGTGGATGCAAATTTTTCTCCACATCAGAGACATCAAGTGATTGATTGAGAACCATGAATATGGTCTAATCACTCTACTTTTTCTCAAGCATTACCTTGATTTTATCCTCAAGGAGGATGTTATTATCATCTAAAAAAGGTGAGGGGAGTCCTAACTATATAAACTTCTCTATGTGTCCACACCTTTCTTAGATTGCCTACTATAAGTCATAAAGGAATGCCTTACTTTTATTTGCTACCTTGTTGTAGCCCAAGAAATTATTAACCTTTGTTGTTGCCTGACTTTGATCGATCACCCCTTCTAATACTAACACTTTGGGAGAAGCACTATAGAGATTTTGAATAAGACTCTATGAATCTAAGACCTTTGGGGAGATAAAATCAATCATATGATCAATATATTCACTTACCTAAGAGGATAAATTCTATACATCTATGATGAAGGTTAGTTCTATCCTTAGGTTTATCACCATGGTCTTGATTTGTTCCCAATAGGATCTATACAACTGCTAGACTATGGGAAGGATCGTAGTGGCCTATGGGTGAGAAATGAGGTCATTTTTTAACTTTTCAATCTCCTAGTCCTTAGTTAAGGAGTATTTTTGTGCCTAATTCTATAATTTTTGATATGATCAATATTAATCATAGAGATTTTGGAGACCTTTAACTAACTCCTCTTTTTCTTCTAGTTTGAGCTCAACAGCTAATCATAGGCTATCTTCCACCTAGAATTTTTTATTTAAGATGGTGTCCTAGAGGCCAGCCCATGCCTTGGTGAGGTCAATATCCTTGGCCTTAACCTTGATGTTAAGGTGATCGACCATAGCCTTCACTTATGAGAGCTCTTACTTGGTCTTTTTTAACTACCAAGTTGCCTTTATATAGTCTATAGTTATAGACTTTTGTGTTTCTTCCATGGGTTCGACCTAGTTAGTGGGATGAACCTGACTAAGGTTAAGGCTAATAACTTATATGTTATAGTTCCTAGTTGTATTTTTTCTTGGGGCTTGACTACCTAGGGGGTCAGATGGTAAATCATTAGGGATTAATATGTAGGATCATAAAATGACCACATATGAGACTCAACGTTAGCCTTGGATTACTTCCCTATTTCTTTTGCATGCAAGCCTCTTGGGCCACCCTTGATGCATCCAACTACTACTGGTATTGGTATGGTGCTTGAATAATCTCTCTAATAAAGGGGATTACCTATGGTAGTGAAAAAATAATTGTTATTTTTTGTTATAAGGTAGTAGACCCTACTCTTGTAGAGGCAAGTGAGTGAACAATGAGGGTTAAAGGAGAGAAAGGTTGGAGCCCATGGGGTAGGGAGAATGGGGATTCAATTATAAGGTAGGATGAGGCATATAATGAAGGTAGGAGATTCAAGAAAGGCATAAAAGAGGAGATAAGAATTTCAAAATGGAAGGGTTCAAAACCTATGGAATCTAAGTGGTCGAAGATAATACCAAAGCTAGGGTGGTGTTAGGTTGAGTAGTATAAGGTGATGCAACCTATAGTGGGACTACCATGGTAGATAATGAAGTGACAAGGGGAGTTGAAGTGATAATTTGGGTAGTAGATGATGCTATAACCTATAGTGGAGCTATAGATGGGGAAGGGGTAGTGGAGAAGGAAGTAGGAGTAGAGAGGAGAAGATCCATAAAATGGATCTTTTTCTAGTGAAGATCCAATGGAGGGCTAGAAATGGGTGCCTCAATGCACTTGAGATTGGAAGACCTAGATGAAAGGCGCCTTAAGGGATCTTGTTATTTTTATAATCTTGAGGGATAAAGAAACCAAGGAGGTGGCTATGTTATAAGCATCTAGGTGGCTGTGACCTCCACTTCTACTGCTCCCTTTTTTGAGGGCATGTTACCTACCTCCTCCCTAGGTGTTTCTTCATTTTCTACTTCATCTCTACTAATTTTATTTTTGGGAGTGGATTGTCCCTTAGATGTGTCATTTCTTGGGTGAAAATAAACTTAGAGTTTCTCAAAATTTTCATGTTGGTCTTCATTATATGAGCCCTTAGTTGACTTGTTAATTTCAAACCTATACTTGGTGAAGGTAGCTTCCTTTTTTGTAGTCCAATATAATTTAGAGAGCTAGTTCCTCAACCTTTTTGATAACTTTTTAGTTGGGTCATATTTTTAGACCCTAGTATAAAAAGACTCCCATGGCTTAAGGAAATCTTATGACATTTGAACCAGGTATACATGATTTTAATGGACATCGTCTATGGTTTAGTTCCTTTGCTTCAGGTATGGTTGAGGTTGATGCCCAACAGCATTAACAGTCTTTAAGTTGACTATGTATCTTATTAGATAATAGTCCCATTAGTCATTTGTAAAATTAAGGCTAAGCTTTGATATCTTGGATAAAAGGAGATGTCTTTGGTGCCTTTTATGTAATATGATGCCATCTCTTATGAAAAGGATATTACATACCCCTTTTTCTTCTTCCCTACCCTATAGATAGAATCCACTACATCAAGTTGGCAAGACAATTTGAGGGCTAGGGTTTTGTTAGTCAGTGTGTGGGGAAGTCATAAAGGCTCTCCATTGAATCCATGTACTTTAATGAATGAAAATTGGACCCCCCAAAACCAATCAATGAGAACTCTACTACCCATGATCTAGGCTTATTTCCAATCTATCATTCTAGAGGTGATAGCCTATCAATGAGGTCCATAAGAATTGGAGCCATGAACTAATTTAATAACTCATAGTAGTCCCTAGTATTTAATAAGACATGAGTCCATATAGGGATAGGGGTCACCACATTGGGAAAGACCTTTGCATTAAAAGTGTTGCATTGGAGATACTTGGAAAAGAACTGGGAGTTGTTGTATAAAACCAAGGTTAAAAAGAAGGATGGGTACTTGAAGGTACTCATTGCCAATAATTATCTATCTCTAATCTCATGGTAGAAGTGATGGCTTCAGTGAAGTTCATCTCAAACTCTTATCCCTTTTTTACCACAATCATAAGGTAGAGCATGACTAGTTGGAAGTCATTGACATTATCACTAGTGTCCATACCTAGGATGAAGGCCAATATGGATAGGGTGTCCTCCAAATACTATATGGGGAGGTCAACAAGGTCATGGGTAGAGGATTCATCTTTAAAACCTCTTATTTGAGGAGAGATCTGAGGAAGCATGCCTTAATAGAGCCTAATAAATCCTATACATTTTGGGGGATTTCAATGTTATAAATAGTGGTCTTTGAATTGTACTTGAGTTAGAGCATCTCTCTAATATTATTTTCACTTATTTTTACCCATAAATGGGCATTACCAATTATCACTCTAGTGTTGGTATTATATCTCTCTACTCAAAGAGTGATAATCTTTGGGTATGGGTATACATACAACACCATGTGTTATGCTAATGTACAGTCCCATATTTTGAACCCAAAAGAGCCATACTCTTTCCTGTTGATCCTATCAAACATTCAGGAGTGTGTTTCCTCCCTTATATTCTTGGTATTTTAGGCTAACAATGGGTCAAAAATGTCATCTATAAATTTAGTTACCAAAGTCCATTTTTTACATTGTCCCTTGGTTGCCTTTATGATATTCGACAACTTCTCCTTCACTTGAGTAGGGGATGAAGCATATGGTTTGATCATGGTGTGCTTGGGAGGAGGATCTCTAATGCTAATTGAACTGCAGGTTCTCTACTTTGAGGGGTTTTTACCACTCTTGGATGAGGACATTGAGGCCTCCATATTTATATCTACTCTAATAATATTTATTTATTCCTACCTTAGATGACTGGATAGACAGTTCTTTGTTATCTCATTTGACCTACAGACTCTCTTTCTTCTCTTTTCAATATGATCGATGCTCTCTCAAAAATCACAAAGTTTCAAGTGTATAGATCAAAATGAGAGAGGGGATATTTATACACTAGTTTATTTAGGTAGACTCATCATGGAAATTTAAAAATGAGAACCCTTATAAATGATAAGGGTGGAATACATGCTCAAAGAGCCATTAGTTAAATATTTGTGCTGATCATCATGGGGAATCATGTATAATGGATCATCTAACATAAATGGTAGGTAAGGCAAGTAGATAACCATATTTTTGAGAATGTTTTTCAAAGATTTGGGAAGACTTGTGAAATAAAACATGGTAATTAGAACATCCACTTATGATAATGACCCTAATTAAAAAAGGGAAACACCGAAAAGAAGGAAAACAAGGTGAAGGGTATAACAAGGGAAAGGAAACATGCAACAAAAAAACAAAAGGAAACTAACTAATTATGTACAAAGAAAAATATGGGAAAGTTAGTTGAATTGCCTTAATTTGATCCCATTGATGGGTATCTCTAATGCATTACCTCTTGGTTTCTAATTCAAAATCATTTCCCCATTTGTAGATGATAATGAGAAATGGCCCTCTCCAAAGAGAATCAAAATTTGCATGTTATCCTCATTTCATGGCCCATTGGTCATATTTGAGAACTAAGTCTCCTAGTTTAAATCTAGGGTCTGATGACTTCTTATCGAGCCATCATTTTATCAATTATTGATGGATGATATTTGCATCACATACCTGCTCTTTTGTTTCTTGGAATTTGAGTAATTCAACAAGCTAAACCTCCATTTTTCCATTTTATTTATTTTTAATAGCCTTTAAGAGTTATCACACTAGGATATCTGATGATACTGGCATAATCACTTCCTTCCCATATACAAGTCCATATGGGGAATTCTTTAGGATTTATTTGGGAGAGATTTTATTAACCCATAGTGTCATCCTTATGTACAAGTTCTACTCCCTCTGCTTTTCATTGCTCATCCTCTTGATCAACTTGATCAATTTTTTTTTTATGGATTATTCCAACCCATTCCCTTATGGTTAATAATTGGATGATGTCTTTAAGAATATGCCATTCTGAAGCACAAATTTAGAGATATTGGATCCAAGGAAGGACTTCACATTATTAGAGATGATTGTTTTAGGTGGGCCAAACTTAGCAACAAGATATTCTAAGTAGTCAAGGATTACATTCTTGGTCTTCTTTAGTAGGAATGCTTTAGTCTATTAGGAGAAGTAGTTGGTGGCTATAAATATCCATTTATTGCCTACACTAGAGATCAAGTTAATCATCCTGATAAAGTCTAAGCCCCATTATGCAAAGGGCTCATTATTCATGATTGGGTTGAGATGCATGTCTAAATTTTTTCTCTTCTTGATGAAGAATTGACATTTTTGGCACTTCTTGACTACTTAGTGGTAGTTTGCAAACATGTTCAACTAGTAATATCCTATGTGCATGACTTTTGTCATTCTAGTTTTGGATAAAAAGTGACCTCCAGGGGGAACAAAGTGAATATCTCAAATAATTTTATCCACTTGGGGCTTATCAACACATCAGAGGAGATCTCCATCAAATTTACTTTTGAATAGGGCCCCTTGTACTAGCATATAACTAGACCCCTACAACCTATAAAAATGTCTTTTATCTGTGGGGAGGTTATCAAGATACCTATTGGTCTACATGAAGTAGACTCTATTGATCACCCAAGACCCATCTACTTTGAATTGGTTTACTAAGGTTACTTCAGGTGCATTTTGATTCTCCATTTGGACATCTGCACACTGAGATAAGTACTCATAGATACCTCTCCCTCTAAATACCTTTGTCATCCTCACTTCTACACCATATTCTAGGATCTTAGTGTTCTAATTATCCCTTTTTCTATAATATCTCCTTCCATGATGTATTAATGGACACTTGAGTGTGCCACGTACACCATTATTTTACTGCCTACCACCAGGTGCCTAAACTTCTTAAGGATTTTAATTATGGTGACGGTTTTCTCTCTCTAAAAAGTTGTATTTGGTTTTATACCTATATAACATTCTAGAGTAGAACACGATTGGGTTCTCTTCTCTTCCCTCTTCTTCATTTTGAGTTAGCACATCCACAAGTCTATGCTTACTCCCATAGATGTACATGATGAAGTCCTGGGAAAAGTTGGGGTTAACAAGTACATGTGTAGTGGATATTGTGATTTTTATTTCATTAAATTATGTTCTTCTTTTAGGTGTCCATTTGAAAACCTGGGCCTTCTTCAACATTAGGGTGATTGGCCTAACTAATATAGCAAATTTTGATATGAATATGTTTATGAAATTGATCTTTTCAAGGAAATATTGGACCCATTTCTTGTCCACAAGTAAAGCTAGGTCTCTTATGGCCCTTATCCTTTATGGATCAATGACGATACCATATTTGGATACTACGTATCCAAGTAGTATATCTTGGGAAACATCAAAGACACACTTTTTTGGAATTAGGGACACCGTAAACTCTTAACACCTTTGGAAAACCTTTTAAAATTGGTCAAAGTGGTCTTCTTTCCTCTTAGAAAATATGGTGAGATCATTTAGGTAGATGAGGATGATCTCATTAATTATCCCTGTGAAGGCCACATCCATCACTCACTAAAATGTTTCCCTAGCATTATAAAGTCCAAAAGGTATCTTTCCATATGTGAAGGTTCCCCTCTTTATGTTGAAATTAGTTTTATGTTGATCATCTTCTTTCACCCATACTTAGTTATACCCAGAGAAACCATCTAGCAATGAAAACATCTCCACTCTTGATACTATTTAGAGGATTTTATCCATGGAGGGGAGAGGGTAATGGTCTTTCAAGGATTCCTTGTTTATATCTTATAAATCCACACATAATCATATTTTTCCACTCTTCTTTCACATAGGGACTAGGTTGGATACCCAAGTTGAATGCTTGATTGGGTATTTGATATTTGAATCAATTAGCTTCTTTAGCTCCTAAGAATTATTTATTTGATATTTACGTTCACCAACCTTTGTTTTTTCCTAACTAACATGGATCTTTCCATCAAATCTATGGTGTGCTAAATCACCTCTTGATCATACCCCTTTAGGTCATCATAAGTCTATGCGATGATACCTTCGTATTTGTCACAAAAGGACACTAACCACTCCTTGTCTCTCTGAGGAACCTCAATTTTGACCTTTATATTTCTTCCACCCCCAATGTTGAGCTTGAAATAATCACTTTTATCCATATTAAACTTGTGTTTGTCCTTCTTTGTGTCATCAAAATCAAATAGATTTTATAAGGTCACAAGACTTCAGGGGCTTATTGGTTTTCAACTTATAATCTAGTCTTTATAGGCTTCCTTAAATTTTATTTGAAGTTTTTCTATGAACTCTTAGGATTTCTAGAGGAACATTGTAATTTGAGCATCATTTTAAACACTTATTAGTTTTGGTCATTGTTTGGGATAGCAAGTCTGATGATTACCTACACTGCTTGCTCATTTCTAAATAAATCTATTATTGGGTCAAATTTGGAGCCCATTATTGCCATCATATCGACCTCTACATCTATAACTATTAGGATGATCTAGATATTGAAGGCCTCAAAATATTTAATTAGGTCCCATATGTGGTGGTGGTAATATTTCATGCATACATTCTTCACGACCACTACCCCTCTTACCTATCTTACTACTAATTTAGAATCATCTAATACCCTTAGTTCTTTGATTCCTATTCACTTGATGAGGTTGAGGCCATAGACTAGGGACTTATATTCAACCTTTATATTTGTATAGGGAAACTAAAATTCAAAGGCCTAGAGGGTTTCTTTTCTAGAGGGGGATGTTAGTTAGATACCAGCCTCAGAACCAATCTTGCATTTTTCACCATCAAAATGTAGCATCCAGGAGTTAGACTCATCATTGATATTTTTACTTTGATCTCCCTACTTTTTCATGACCTCAGGGATAACATGTTCTTCATCATGAATAACATAGGTTCTAAGGCTCATTGCATCAAAGTTTACAAATGGGTCACTTTTAGTAAATTCATCAATTAAGGCCTTCTCTTTAAGGTTTTTGTTGTTATCTACCCTTTCTTCTTCAAGAATTTCAATACAGTGGATATCCATCTTTGAGAAGGAGGTGTGCATTGCTTTGAAGTTCACCATGAATTCATCCGCTATATGTTTTAAGTGAAGAGGTTTAGACAACACCTTTAGCTTTGACCCATATTTTATCCTAAGAATCAAGTGAGACTAATACAATGATAAATATCCACCAATATTGATGTTAAAATATCTTGACAAACATAGCCCCAAAACAAGCAAGATGTCTATCACTATAATGTCTTTCGGCACAATGATGCTCAAATAAGAGTACAATATGAGGGGTGTAGACATGTAAATTTGGCCACCAATGGCTTTGCATTAGCCTCTTATACCAATTCTTACCAATCATCAAACATTTAACTTAATAACTTCTATCAATCTTAAATTTGGCTTTATAACCTTGTATTAAATCAATTTCTCCTATCAAATCAATTAAATAAGGTAAAAACACACGTTGAATTAATCAAAATCAAACAAATGACTAAATGCCTAAAAAAAATAATTAACTTGCACACCCCAATAAAAATTAATTAGCGAGTTAAATTAATTTCAAATCCTAATTTATTTCACCCATGAGATAATAAATCAATTAAATCAATTACTAAAAATGAAATTCAAGAGCATCTTAGAACATCTTAGAATACACTCAGTACCTTTGTGAGTTGTCACTTTTGGAAAATATTTAAAAAAATATCTTAAGAATATGCCAAATTCAACCAAAATTAATAAACTCAAGCATGGATTTGACCCATTCCAAGGGATTTTAAAGCCTATAAATGCAAGCCTAGATCTCTTCATTTGGGGATCAATCAAAGTAGAGTTATATTGCAGGAATAGACTAATGAAGCCAAAAGCCTAGTGTTATAATGTTAAAATTGAGCTAGGACATATAAAAATCAATCCAAGCATTCAGTAATGGTGTATATAGGAGATGATGTTAGCCATATTTCATTTATGAATACTTCTTATGCATAAAATGAGTAAGTCAAATGAAGAAATCATTTGGAGCTCTCAAGGAAGGTAATGATTGTTGTTCTTTGCATTTTAATTGGGTTTTCAATTATTGTTTATTCATTAAGTTCCCCCTAAGATATAGGATTAAATATGTTAGTATTTTAGTATGTTTATTTCATGTTTTTATGGACTAAAACTTGATCTAGCCTCCTCTCTTTGTCAAATTATTTGATCACAAATGACACGCCCGGTCGGACATGATTGTGCACCTCACATATTTGAACAAAAATGGCTATTAAAGTAGATCTTATTTTTAATCTTTTTAATTTTTTTATAAATTTTTTATTGGATATTATTATTGGTTTCATCTTAATTCTCTCAAAATTTTATTAAAATATTATTTTAAGTTTGAAAGTTATGACTCTTTTAGTGACTATCATTTTTTATTTTCATTTTTTCTAGTACAAATGATTAGTACAGAGCTAATAATTTTTTTTATTATTTACTATTTTGATATAAATTTATATAGAGAGGTGTAACTTGTATCTATAAACAACTTCAAAAAAATTCATGATAAATGGATATATATTTTAAAATTTATGGTTAAAATACTAACTACATTTTTTTATGATTTATGTGTTCAATTTTCTTTGTTTTAACCTTCTAACTTATTGTTTGCATATTTCATAGGTTTATTTTTATTTTTTTAGATTTTTAGAATTTTTAATTGATATTTTTTCTAACCATTACCTAACCTAAAATGTCTATTTTTTCTGGTTTTGCCTTCGGATCGACAGATCATCCAAACCCAAGAGCATACTTTTTAAGTTTATTTATTTCATCTAAAAAAGTGCTTCTAAGTAGTGGGTATAATCTAATATTTACAGGTTGAAGGGTTGATTTGAATAAAAATTTGCATGTTTTTGAATAATCAAACATCTCATTTTGGTATTTTAAAAATAATTAGTCAAATTTCAAAAAATTTAGTTTGGATCTAAAATGAACTTAAAAACTCTTACACATTTGGACTTAAGTGCTTAAAATTAACATGATTGTGTTTTTTTTGCTTATTTTATGTTTATGCAATTTATTTCAAATTAGTTATGAAAATTAATCCAAAATTTAAATTGGTGCATAAAAAATAACCTAATCAAGTCTAAACTCATTTCAAACTTACATAATCTTTTTGGTATCTAAACAGAACTTAGTTCATTTTTTATGTCTTAAATGTTTTTTCAAGTTTTTACAAGATTATAATAAAAACCAAGGGGCCAAAATTCACAACACATTTCATTTTGACTCCTTAAAATAAACTTAAAATCATATTATTTTACATAATTTTTTGATCAAGTTCATTTTCATGCAAGTTGTTTGTTGATTGTTTGTTTAGAAAAAGGGAGTTGTCTATATATGCTCTCCTATCCATCCCCTTTAGGGAAATTTTGGGATCAAAAGCGCCAACTTCATTGTCAAGTGCCTTAGTCCAAATGCATAAAAATAAGTTATAAAATCTCTTTCCAAGACCCACATGGCTTGGATAATCTAGAAACAACCTTTAAAGCTCTTTTACTTGATCTTTTACTTTTATTGCATCTTGGCTTGTGAGGGGGACTTCATTACTTACCACAATTTCTTTAGGTAATATTTGACCAAGGGTTTCATCTCTTAACATCATCTTTTAACCCTCTCCATGGAGAATATATAGATTGGGATCCCCCCAATAGGATGATGGTTTAAGCTGTTAAACCATTTGTATTAATAGAGGTTAAGCTTGAGATGTATGATCATGTTGGACATCACACTACATTGAGTAAGCAATAGATGTAGTGGTTATAAAAAGGGAAAGATATTTTTACAACAAGCCATGTGATGTGGACCCAAATGAAATGCTTCTTTTCTTGTTTGCTAATGTGAAAATTGGTAGACATGGGATCCATCTAGAAAAGTGTGAAAACTAATTAGTTTTAGTCAACCCCACTTTGCCAAACCTTTGATAGGATTTTTGTATGTTATGATTAGTTGCATTTGGTCATTTATAAATTTATTTTTTGCTATTCTTATACTAATAATAATGTTTTTATTTATATTTATGTCCAAACCAATTTGTTTATACGTCACTCTTTTATCTAAAGAGGTGTTATGTCAACCATTTTACACCACACTTGTGCCTTGCAATTTGTTCTAAACATGTTTATATGTGTGTTACTTGTTTGATGTGGGTAACATTATGATACCCACATCATTATCAAGTTTGAGCCTTTGAATCTTTAAAACATAACACTGATCACATCATTATAGTAATCTTACACCATTAGGTTACTCATTTTATTTCAAGACTTGTTTGACTTGTATCAAAAACCATTATTTCAAACCAACCAAATCATGTTGAATCAGCCATTTGGACCTTGTTTATGCACTATATGTTGTCCAATATTGTCTAGCTTGTTTATTCTAATCACATTTTTTAACCATTGAGTTTTCAATTAACCTTTCCAAGTTTGAATTCAAACATTGATTGATTTCTATTTAGGATTCAATTTGTAGGGGTTGATACATAGATCTTTCTCTTTTGGATTATGTAACTTAAGTTAATAAATTGGATAAATTCAAAAACTATCACTTACTTATTCATTCAGATTATCTTCATCATTTTGTGTGCATTTATTTGAGAAAACATAGTCTTTTCTCTAAGTGCCTTTTGCCTTATGGCTTATACCAACTGATCATGTTTATATTTTTTTCTATATGTTAGGTCTATGTCAAAGTTGTTCCAACCTTGTTAGATTAAATAAAATAAAATAAAATTTTGTTTCAAAGTCTAGATTTTGATGTTGTTTGGTCAAAAGTCTTAGTATATCATGTTTGTTTGAGCCTAGCTTTTGACTCCACATTTAGACAAAAGCCTTAGCAACTCAATTTTTCTCTTTTCTAGTTTAGACCTTATTTGAAACAATTTTTCCTATACTTTGACATGCTATTTTTATTTATAAACTTGACCTTTTGGCTATATGAAATTTAATGTTATACTATTTTATGCCAAGTTTTATCACAAACTATTTTGGAGATACAACTCCATTTTCAAATCACATTGCAGATACATATCCACTTTCAACCAAGTTAGACCAAGTTTGAACCTTTTGTCCTTTGGACATTGCCTTTTAGAGTTTGCATAACTCTAATCATTTTTTTTTGGATATTTCATCATTTATGTGGATATGACTAGATACACTTATGGTGGAGTCATGTACAATCCAAATTATGATATAACATATGCACAAATTGACTATAACCAAATGCCTACTTATGATCCAACTCGAGACCTTGACTAGTATTACGAAGCTTATGAGGAGGAATTTTTTAAAGACCCAACTATAGATAATGTTATTTGGGAGATAGATCCATACCCTCTTTATAATGATCAATACATGAAACACAGTCAAGAACCACCTTATGACCCAACTGAAGACTTTGATTGGGATAATATGGTTTATCAGGAAGACTTGGATGTTTTGGCTTGGGTAAACAATCACCATTAATGATTCCATTTTGTTTTTTGACCCTTGGCTACCCTTAACCCTCCTTTAGATTATATGAGCTACCAAGCTCCACAACATCTAAGGAATACCATTACCATTCTAGAACCTTATCATTTATCTTGTGCAAGTAACTAGACTCCATAATGCCCAAATATTTATTTACTAAAACCTCATCCTTTGGCTTGTGAAATAAATAGAGCTTCAAAATGCCCTTTCATAATCCCAAGACCTAGTCCTTCAGCTTATGATAGCAACCAAGATTTACAACACCCTTTCCATACCATTCAAGGACTTCATCCTTTGGCTTATGTGAGCAATCAAGCTCCATAATGATAGATCATTATCCAATCCAAACCTCAGCTAATCTAATCACAATATCAACAAATAATTAAACCTAAACCTCATCCAATCATTCAGCCTTAGCCCATCATTTATCCTAAACCCCAACCAATCCAATCAGTACCTACCCAACTAAGCCAATCATTCAAAGAGCAAGTTGTGTTTAAAATTGGTATTTTTTCAACTCATTAGAAACTAAGGCCAAAAAAATAAACCAATCCAAGATGTTTTTATTGAACCAACCATTTGTGATTATTCAACCTATGATGAATCACTTATTGATCCTATACTTGTTGTTGAGTAATATCACTTTGACGAACCAATCTTTGTTGAGTCACTTTTTAATGATTATAGTTCCCTTTGGAAAAATCATTACCTAGACCATATTCCTATTTTTTAAGAGACTCTCTCTAACAAGCTAGTCTCTATGTAATTATCTTTCCTATCATTAAGGAGTCTCGCTTTGACAAGCTAGTCTTTGTAGATCTTGTTATGCCATCACAAGTTGTTACTTGTCTAATACCAAACATTCAATAAGACATTATTATAATAGAGTACCCATCAGATGAAGAATTAGAGTTAGAGTTAGGTTTATTCTTAAACCATCATTTAATTTAACATCATAAGTAGAATCAACATCAGTCTCAACATCAGATCCAAAGTCCCTTGAGTTAGAATTAGACTCAAAAATAGAATACATTCATAGTTGTTACAACATTGGTTATGCATTCCTTGTAGATCAATTTGAATACATTTATGATCCTTCTAAAATGTTTTAGGATGCTTACTTTAACATTAAAATAAGTTCTCCTAGTATATTCTATAAAGATTGTGTAGCCTACCCCCATTCCATCATCATTCTACATGCCATTACCATCAACCATCATAGCCATACCATTGACATTCCACCTCCCACAAGTTTTGATTGGGACTAATAGAATCACACCTTTTTAAACTACATCCATGATGACATATCATATGAATAAAATAAAGGAGGCTAAGACCACAATCATATAATAGAATAACACTCTCTTAGTGAGACCTTTTCAGAGGCACTAGGGGATAATCAAAGTCAAAACTTAGCATCTTCTAGTGATTTTTTTTTTGAGATGCTAGGGTAAAATCAAAGTCAAAATTCAATGATCCTTAGTGAAACCTTCTTGGAGATCCTACAGGACAATCAAGACAAATTCATTGGTAGAAACCTCTTTAAGGGACCAATAGTTGAGCACAAAAGTTATTGATTGTTTAATGATGATATTATCAAAGATATAATCAAAATAGGTTCTAATCTATAAAATAATATCAGATGGTAGCTACTCTAAGGCCCAAATAATAAAATAATATGGTGGTATTATTGAGAGAAGAAGTATTTGGCCCTGCCACATCTAAAGTTATGTTGAATCTAGAATTAGTAACATTGTGTGTGCCTGGTAATCTTGATATTCATTTGTTTTCCCACCATTATTCATTGCATTATCCTTCATCATTACATCACCAAATCAAACTTATCATCCAACATTTATCCATCCTTACCATCCATGGTCACACTTTCTTTTGTATAGGTTATAAAGATACCTTGTCTCAAAGTTTGAAGGAAAGAAAATCACCAACCAACGAAGATCACAACAACATCATCAAGATCTAGAGTTGTAGCTAATTATTGATAGAGAAGCTATTAAAATGAGGTGTGGGATAGAAATTAACATGACTAAGTATTTTATTTGAATTGTTTATTGATCAGGATGTGCATCTCCCCACTAGTAGAATCATATAATCGTTTACCATACCCAAGCCAAACACATCCAAAACTAGCTAATCATTAGCTAAACAAAAACATGTACCATAACATTTCATTTACCATTGTTGTATACCCATCCAGTCACTTTACTACTTGGGGGAAACCCTCTCAACATTATTCTTTAACATCCTACCATCCTACTAGTCTATCACTATTCTATCATTTATCCATCCAACCATCTTGTTTCTAATCAACCAAACATGTTTTGAATCCTATCAACCTAGCCTATTTGACCTTGGTTAACCCATTGGTTTCATGTTTTCAACACATAGAATTAGATAAATTTCAATAGTTATTTCAATCATTTCAGATAGAGGTAATATTTTCCAACAATATGGTAGAAGTTTTGGTAGTTACATCCTTCATTTCTTATTCGCTTCTTATCAAGTTTGTTTATGTGAGCCTGATTATATCACCTGTTGGGGTAAATCTATGTTCACCAGTCTTGATACTAATTATATCACTTGTTTGGGTAAATTGGTATCATTGATCTATTATTTGTATCCTAGTTATAACCACCTATGGTCAAACGAGAGGCAAAATTTGTTTATTGTGCCTTGACATATCACCTAGCCATTCATATGATGTATTATGCCATCATACCAACTATGCCTTTTTTTTTTAAGTGGATACTAAAATAATCATATTCCTCCATTATGAGGTGAACTAATATAAACTAAAATTATTTTAGGACTATGTGGGTTGTGTTTGATTCACGTTGAGGTTAGCTCAGTCCCCCTTTGCCATATGCTCTCATTATTTTATGAGAAACCTAAGCCAACACTCTCACCATTTTGAGACTAGGTATATTATCATTATATAATGAGTTAAGATACCTCAAAATTCTAAAAACATTTATAACATTTCAAATCCAAAAACAATTATCTTGTCTAAGCCTAGTTCATTATCCTCGATCTGCCCTACTGGGGAAAAGCCATTGTTAGGATGCTTTATTTTGATTTTGATTTCAGGATGTTTATTTATTTTTAGTTGTTTGTTTTTTAAGTGATTTATATTTCTTTCTTTCTTTATTTATCTACTTGCCATTTTTTTGCTTTCAGTACTATTGCCTCAACTCAGTCTATATGCATTCATTGGGTGATTCATTGAGCACATTATTCTTGATTTTATCCATATTTCAATGTCTACATTATCATCATGGTTTTTATCATTAGTGAAATTATTTTCCATTGAGTATCAAGTATTTGGAGTTAGTCCTTATGCATATTTTGGCCAAGCCCTCATGGTGTTCTATCATGAGGCTTACCATCAAATATTACAGCAAAAATTAGCTTTGAGAGGTCTACAATATCAATGTAGTATCACCATCTCCTCAACACCGACATCAAAAATAATCCCAATTATATCCCAAATATAATAGTTAAATAATGAAATAATTTCAACCTTTGTTAGTTTTAATGAGCATCTCCCTACTAGCAGGTTGTCCTAATTCATATTTATCCTCTATATCAAGTTATCAATCATTAACCATCAATCATGTTTTTCATAATCAAGGTATACTACATCAGCATTATACACCATCCCACATGCATTATCAATGATTATATCACCTACTGGGTAAAATAATTATTTTATCACCACTTTCCTTTCATATTTATCTATCCTAACTAAAACAACTCCATCTTCTCAATTATTCTTTCACATGTTGGGGTAAATCATTAATTTATAATACCAAGTTACCACTATCAAAGTACAATGATTATAACCGCCTTTAAGCTAAACATTGTACACCATCCCACTTACATTTATTAATGATTTTACCTAACTTTGGGTGAATCATTGTGTTTTCACCCCATCATCTTCATTTTTTTGGTCCCCTCATTTTGATTTTTTTTTGAGGGACTGTTTACCAACCCACTTGCCAACTGCTCCCTCGAGGGGGTAACTATAGTTAAATCATTACCATTATAGTCATAGGCATAAAGAACCATTTTATTCTTCAAAAATATGTTACTATGCTTATAGTTTGTAACATATTCATAAACAAGGGCAAATTATAGACATGTAAATTTGGTCACCAATGGCTTTGCATTAGACTATTAGACCAATTCTTATTAATCATCAAACATTTAACCTAAGAATTTATATTAGTCTCAAATTTAGATTTATAACCTTGAATTAAATCAATTTGTCTCATTAAATCAATTAAACAAGGAAAATACACACATTGAATTAATTAGAATCAAACAAATGACCAAATGCCTAAAAAAAATTAACTTACACAGCCTAATCAAGATAAATTAACAAGTTAAATCAATTTTAAATCCTAATTGAGTTCACCCATGAGGTAATAAATCAATTAAATCAATTAATAAAAAGGAAATTCAAGAGCATCTTAGAACATCATAAAATACACTCATTACCTTTATGAGTTGTCACTTTTGGAAAATATCTTATGAATATGCAAAACTCAACCAAAGTTAATAAATTCAACCATGGTCAAATTTAATCCATTCCAAGGGATTGGAAAGCCTATAAAAGTAATCTGAGAGATCTTCATTTGGGGATCTCAACCAAAGTAGAATTATAATGCATGAATAGATTCATGAAGCTAAAAATCTAGTTTTATAATGCTAAAATTGATCCAAGCCATAAAAATAAAGCAAAGCAATCAAAAATGGTGTATATAGAAGATGATGTTACCCATATGTCATTGATGAAGACTTATTATGCATAAATTGAGCAATCCAAATGAATAAATCATTTGGATCTATCAAAGAATGTAAAGATTTTTGTTTTTTGCATTTTAGTTAGGTTTTTTTATTATTATTTGTTCATTAAGCTCCCCCTATGATCTAGGCTTAGAGATGTTAATATGTTAGTGTTTTTTTATGGTTTTATGGACTAACAATTGATCTAACCTCCTCTCTTTGTCAAATTCATTTATAACAAGGGAAAGGTCCCAAATGATCCCTAGGGTCTGAATCTTCTTCCTATCTAGTTACATCACCCCTTTATTAAAGGGTTCATATTTTAATTATAGTACCTCAACTATCTGTTTAGGCATCACCATGGTTCTTGTGCTTGATTCAATCATGGAATTATGAAATAACCTTTTACCCATAATCAAAGTCAAGTATAATGGGATGGGTTTTATTTTACTAACCCCTTCAATGGTGTTGATTAATATGAAGGGTACTTATGGTTATGTGATCATGTTGGCTTATTTCCCTTTTTCCTTTGTAGGATCTATAGCCATCTTTCTTTATACAAACTTCTCCTTCTCCTCTAAGGCCTCCTATAGTAGAGTCTTCTATTCGAGAATAGATAGGACATATCAAAGGGAGATGTTAAGAGATACCTAATTTAGCTTCTCATCCATGTTATGTGACTTTAGAGGTGGGACCTCAAGGTTTTTTACCTTGCCTTGTACTACCTTGCCCCACTTTGGGTAAATTATGAGTAGAGGTTGTGGAATTGGAGTCTTTTTTAAGGTTACTTTGGGCTTTATGGAAGCCTCACAACTTTCAATCATTATTTTCTTGGAGCATGTATAGTATTTTAATTGAATCTATAGAGATATATACACAAGTACTTCATTAAAAAATACCATGTCCTTGCCTTCCATCTAGGATAAAAGTGCATGATTTGAGGCTTTTTATTCCTCTTGCTCTAGGATATACCCTACATTTTTGCCATTATAATGACATCTTCAACTCTTAGAGATTGGTATGTATAGGTTAAGTTTAGTACATTCCATTGTCTCCTCTTCTTAATGACCTTATATTGTAAGTTACCCTTTAGACAATTTTGGAGTCAATGGGGTTCATTACAAGGGAAGCACCATGAGTTGGAATCATCTATGAAAGTATAGCTAGCTACTAGCTCTGTATTTGTACTTGGTGATACTATGTGCAAAGGGTTTAGGACCATAACCATTTGATTTGTAGGCTACATTTGATGGTTTGTCACTTGGTGGTTTAGATCTTGGTGGTTCAGTCTTTGCCTTTCCTGGTATTGATTATGATAGTAAGGTGGTATTCTCTCTTTGTAGTGATTATAATAAGGTTTTAGAGACATGACCTATTACCTCTTGAGATTAATTATCTCATTGGATAAGTTCCTTAAAATACTCTTCGTATCATTCATTTTAGCTATCAATGAAGATGCAACAGATGTGCTCATCTGAGTGGGTGGGTACACATACATAGAATGGGGTGGGGTCCATGAGGTGCTTCAGATATTTTCTTGTAGAGGTATAGATATCTCAAGGAACATTAGCATTGATAGTCAAAGAGAGAGTCTTCTTGCATCTATTAGGTTATTCTTAGCCCTTACTATGAAGTCATATGCATCCAATAATGTTTGGCCTCTGAGTGATTGGATCATGACCATAATATTCAAATTGAGGACCTTGATATAGAACACATTCACCATGATCATGGGTGGTCAAGATGTCAATGGGATCCTTTTCTAGGTATTTTCAAATCTAGTATTAAAATAAACCATAGCCTTTTGTGGGCTCCTCTTGATGGTTATTAACTATTAGAAGATGAATGATCGATCTACCTTATCATTGAAATGCTAAAATAAATTGCTTCCCTAGTCATCCTAGATCCTGATCAAGTTGGCTGGAAAAGATAAATAGTAGTCAAGAGCCTACCCTTTAAATGAGGCTACTAGTAGACTTAGGGATACATTCTATGTGTTGATGTAGTGCATGGTACACACATTAGCCACATATTATAGGTGTTTAATCACCATCTTGGATTATTATCCCTAAAACTTGGGAAGTGCCTTCAAAATTTTGGGAGGGATTAGATCCCATATGACTGAGTATGTTGGAGGGATAAGTGGGCTACTGCTATACCAAACATAAAGTTCCTTGGTGGGCCTATATGCGCCATTTGTTGTTTTTGTTATTATTGTTTCACAACAAAAGACCTTAAAGCTCTTTAGAGATCAGGAGCTTCCAAAGGTGGAGTTATTAGATTTAGATTATTTGCAGTCTATGATCTTGTTATGGGCTTATGGATCATAAACTTAAGCTTCTAGTTGATCAAACTAGAAGATATGGTTTGATTCCCATCAGGCATGCTAGAAAAAAAAATATTGATGCCTAAAACTCTTTATTTAGGTTAAACAACCTCTATGGGAAGCTTTACAGATGTGGGACTAAATACAGTTTATAAAATGACCTTTAGGATTTTAGAAGCTAACTCTTCATTCAAATTTATGGAAAAGGGACAGGAGGAAGAGAAACAAATAACATAAGGAAATAAATCTAAATGGAGGTGATACACTAAGACATTTGAAACATTTACCCACACTTACATAAAATAGCATAAATACTTAACACTATAGACCATAAAAGATCTTGAAGTATAAATTAAGATCTATAACACAAGAAAAGATCTACATTATAAAAGAAAAAGAACATAAATAACAAATAGAGACAATTTTCCACTCCAAATTAACATATAACATTACATCCTCCTCATTGTATATGGGGAATAAAATATAGAAGGTCACAAAGGGCACATACAAAGCATCCAAAATGCATCCACGAGGTGTACTTGTTAAGGTTGTAGAATAGAAAACCTAATTGTTGCTATATTAGTCTATTATAATAGCTGCTCATAAGCTAGCAAAAATTACAAAAATTGTAACTAACCCCTTATAAAATAAATGAGATATAAATAAATAGGTGAGGTGAATGCTTGAGGGAAGTGACACTTGGATATTCCCTCACTTGCACCCATGATGATGCTATTTCAACTAAAAGTAGGTCTCAAGCTCATGAGTATAATTGGCCTTTAGATCCTAGATATGGTGCAGCTACTTTATTATGTTAAGGCCACTACACCTAAGAGAAATGAGGTGGCACCACATGTGTACTCCTAGATCCATCATGCCTATGTTATGTTCAATGACCTTGGTCCTCCAAAAAATAAGTAGATTACACCTTAGGCTAATCCTAAAGTGTTTCAAAAGTTTTGCTTGAAAGGGGGGACCCACACTATTGTCTAATGGTGATCCTCTAAATTTTTTTAGACCAACACTATTCTTGGGAAAGTGTAGAAGTGACATGTGTTGAACTAGCATGTCTCTAGAGAGGTTAAGGTCTTCCTTGGTGAGGTTGAGTGTGGGGGTGTCATGTGTCAAATAGATGCTCTTTCAAAGAGATCTAGTAATTCCCCTACCCAAAATTAGCATGAGGGTACCATGCATTATAATATATGTCAATATTCTTATGAACCTCATAGTGGGGCTTATCCTTCCTCTCATTGGCCAATGACACTGCTTGGATGCCCAACCCAAAATAAAAAGGCTTTGAAAAGTGTGAGGGTACCATATCTCAAACTCATGCTCCACTCAAATGAAAATAATGTCTCATTGAGATTGATGAGAGTCATGATACGACATGTTGAAAGTGGATGAAGGATGGAACTTAGGTAAAATTTTGAGAAAGGGGGCCTATAGAAGAAAATGATCGAAAGGGGATCTAACAGAAAGTGCCAAGGAACTATGTATCTATTGAGTGATCCCAAAGAAGAAATGAACTACTTTAAAATGAAAATATGTATTATTTATCCACACTTACATAATATAAAAGGTCACTCCATAAATAAATGCATGAAATTAAATAACTATGTCTAAGTCTTAAATGATATCAAAATATATATAAATATAACATTAGAAAACTAAAAATTAGGGATATATCAAGAACCCTTTATGAAACATGACCAACCTCATTCACAAATAATCTAATGTAAAAATAAAAAATAATTTCAATTCCAAAAATTATATCCATCTATTTGATATAGTCATCAGTCATATCTAACACATGGATAATCACATCATAACCATTAAGGTCAAAATATGATATTAAGTGATTACAAAAATAATCATCATAAGGCCTCCTCTACCTACTTTTGAAGGTAAATACAACATCATTGAGAAGCTTAATAAGGCACCTATCTAGATATCCATTTTATACCTTCTCAAAACATCCACTTGTGATAAAGATATCTTGTATAAAACATTTCAAGATTCAAGAGTCCAAAATGCTATTGATCCATATAAATTTAGAGAAATTTTTGGAAATTTATCCTCAATTCATCAAATCAAATTTGACCAAAAATATAACTCTCATGTGGATCCATCTAATAACTTTCCCTTATACATTGAATCCATCATTAAAAAGCATAAATTAAAAAGGGTACTTTTGAACAATATATCTAGTCTAAATATTTTTTACTTTAACCTTTATTAAACATCTAAGTTATTTGAAAAGAAAATTATAGTCTAACACCATCACCATAAAACCCTATTATAATAAACTTGATAATTAATTGGAACAATACATATTTAAATCATGTTAGGATTTGCCACACATCAAACATTACTATATGTCATTGATCTTGAATTTTTTTATAACATTATCCTTGGATAACCATGGATTAACTCCATGAGAATTTTTCCATATAAACTTCACATGTGCATCAAATTCCCTCATTTTGGTATGGAAGTCAAAATTTGTGGTGACCCCTAACTCTTCCAATATTAAAAATTGATGGAAGGGAAGTATATAAAGATAGACTATTATTTGATCACAAAATATTCTTATGATGCAAACAAAACCAATATATTAGAACCACCAAATATTCCAAACTATATCCATCTAGATTATTTACCATCTAAATCTAAAAACCCACCTTCTGAATCCATATCTAAACCCACATTCTCTAAATCCAATTTCAATATCATTCAAAAGGGCATGGAATAATATGATATCCAAGATGCCTTCCATTTAGGCAAATTACACCTTTCTCCCAAAATTCACGGTAGGCCTAACCCAAACAAGCATAATCATAAGTGTCCATCAGTTTGGTAAAACCTCTTTTTTTAAATGAGGACTTATTTCAAATGAAAATATTGAGAGTTTAAATGATTCTTGGATATACAATGATGATTTAACAACATGTTTTCAAAAATAATGAATATCTTGTGGAAAGGGAAATATTGTGAATTATTATTAACTAAAAATGAAAATTCCTAATTCTCCATGAACGAGGTATCATAGAACCTATGGTTTCAAAATAAAATAAAGAATACTATGGCAGCAGCTATAATCCACTTGGTGGTGATCCATATTATTACATCAATGATTTTTCCATGATATCTAAGGAGCCATATTTTAAAATTGGAACAAGTTATGTACATATAATTTATGAAGACTTTTCATCCATAAACCTCTTCGATGACACAAATATTATCACCCTTGAACTAAAGTATCTTGAGTTCATTTATTGGGACTAAGAAGCTTATACCACTTGATCTCTTCTAAAATGATGAGGCAATAATACATTTCATGGGAATCAATGATAACATTCCACTAGGAGAACATAAAAAGGGTTTTTAAATCATTTTAGATACATCAACATAATTTTGGGAATCTAAAGAGTTCCTTAGTCTAAAATAATAATAAAAATTGTCTTCTAGTGAAAACATATATGCACCATTATTAAATAAAAGAATAAAAAAACCAAGAAATAAAAGATGATTCTATTGGTGAAGACCTATTTTAGGCACCAATATATGAGTAACTCAACCTTCCCTTAGCACCAACATAGTTTCAATATGGCTCCACATTGTTAATTAAATAAACTATTGATGTGAACATTGGTATAGAAAAACCCAAAAGTTTAAACTTTTAGCCACACGTATTATTGAATAAAAACAAATCTTAATCATCATTTTAACAAAAATATGCATATATTTTCACTTGTTAATATACAAACATGTCAGGATTGGATCCATCTCTTGTAATACATCACTTATTTGTTCATGTGGACACAAAGCCTATAAAGAAAAAAAATATAAAGATGCATTACAAAGTGACATTACTTTTCAAATAATAATTAAAAAAATAATTGGAGGTTGTATTCAATATTTTTCAAGACATCAATAAATCTTGCTAAAGGAAGTACTTCCTTCTCCATAACATTGACATGATAGTTGACTCAACAACTTGACAAGAAATGTATCTTAGGGATGGTTTATCAGGTTTTAACCAAATCAAAATTGCACCTAAAGACCAGAATACAATAACATTTATGACACCATTTGTCATGTTTCTATACCAAGTCAAGACATTTAGATTTAAAAATATGGATGAAACTTATCAATGAGAAACTTTTTTAATTTTTCATGACATGCTCTATGAAATTGTTAAATATTATGTGAATGATATATTGGCCAAATAAAATACTAGGGAAAACCATATTTTAGTTTTGCATAAAATATTTTAAAGGATAAGGGAGTATAAATTCCATTTGAATCCTAATAATTGTGTTTATTGGGTCAAATTATGAAAAATATTGGAGTTCACTATGTCTAGAAGAGGCATTTAGGTTGATCCAACTAAATACAAAATCCATAATAGAAATGCCTCCACTGATCAATCTCAAACAAACTACATAGCTTGTAAATCAAAATCCAAGCCATCATAAGGTTTATATCAAAGCTCATTGACAAATGTCAACCATTCAAACATATTATAAATAAATATAATTTATTTAACTATAATGAATGATGTTGATAGGAATTTTAAAATATCAAACAATATCTTTCCAATCCACCAGTATTCATGACATCCATTCTAGGAAAACCATATTTATAATACATATTAGCTACTCAATATTCCTTGGGAGATATTATAGTACACAATGATGAAAAATTAACTAAGAGATAAGTGTACTAATTGGACAAAACATTAGTGTCATATGAAATAAACTACACCACAATAGATAAAGCATACTTAGCTATTATCTTTGAGTCATAAAATCTACTACACCACATCCTTAACAATCAAATACAAATCATTTCTCAATTATATCCACTTAAGTATTTCCTATCCAAATTATTACTTACATTAAGGATGGATAAATGGGTAATGTTACTTAAAGAGTTTGATATTGAATATGTAAACCAAAAAGTTATCAATGGATAAGTTCTTGTGGATCAATTGGCATAATCATTTGACATATAAGAAACCATTAACTATTAGCTTTATATATGAGTTTATCATATATCTTGAAAATTCATCATAATATACACTGTAATTTTATGGTTCCTTCACCACTTATGCCTCAGGGTAGGTATCATGTTACTACACCATAAGGTGATCTTATTCTAAAGTCATTTTGAATTAGGTTTCCTTATATGATCTATATTTATAATTATGAATTCCTTATTTTAGGTCTTAAAATAATAGTCTAATGGAATATTAATCATATATCAGTGTATGGTGATTCAAAACTCATAATAAAATAATTCAAAGATGAATATGAAGCCAAAGATGAAAATATTGTCCCATATAATACAATGGTTGATACTTTCAAACAATAATTTGATCATATCCAGTTTGAGTGTGTTACTCATTCTAGTAATATAGAAACAAATTCTATCGATGCCATTTTTTATCTTCTATAACTTCATAAATACAAAAAATAGAGCCAATTTTTTTGTCAAAAAAATCATGATACCAGATTATGGAGTCCTTGAATATGAGATGGCTTATGAAATTATTAGTCCAAATTCTGCACGGTACCATGACATCTTCACCTACCTTCATGATAGATTCATCCATAATAAACATTTAACATAATAATAATAAATAATCTATCCAATGTACTTAAAATTTTATAATCCTTGGTAACACCTTATACCATAGAGGCTATGACAGGACTTTGTTACAATGTTTGAATTTAGAAGAGGCCAACTTAGCCATCAAGGAATTTCATGATGAATCTATGGTTCACATACCAATGGTATAATCCTTTCTAATAAATTTTTAAGAACATCATACTATTATCCCACAATGGAGACATATGACTGAAATATGTTAAAAAGTGCATAGCATGTTAGAAATGTAGAGAACTTATTCGCATACCATCTCAATCTCTACATCAAATTACAACTTTGTGGCCCTTCTCTACATAGTTGTTCGATCTAATTGGAAAAATAAAACCTAATTCATGTGATAGACATAAAAACATGATCATTACAACCAAATAATTCACTAAATCAATGGAGGCAATCCATCTCACATATGCAATTGGAAAATGAAATTCAAAATTCATCCTCAATAATATCATTTGTCATTATGCTATTGCATCAATGGTAAGTAATTTAAAAATAAGATGTTAAAACCCTTTTTACCCAATTCCATGTCATGTATAAATGTTCCATACCCTATTACCCTCAAGGTTATGGACAAGATGAAGAATTTAAAAAAAATGTTTTCATAAAACTTAAAATGGTTTTCAGTGATGGTGGTCATAATTGACATATAAAACTTTATCCTACCTTGTGGGATTATCACATAATAATTTACACACCCATGGGGAAACCCCTTGTTATATTACATATTTAATTACATTCTATATTACCCTTAAGGTAATGTCCAAGTTAAATAATCTAACAAAAATATTTTCAAAATCCTTAAACGGCTTTCAATGATGTTGGTCATAACTGACATCTAAAAATTTATCCTGCCTTGTGCTTTTATCATACAATCATTCAAACACCCATGGGGGAAACCCCTTGTTATATTACATATGGAACTAAATCTATCATGTCAATAGGTATCAAGTTACCCTCCCTTTTTATATCCTAGCAAACCTTAATTAATTATGATGAATACCAAGTTGCATGGCTACATGAATTTGAGCTTTGGATGAGAAATGGCTCATTGCACTTAATAATTTGAAAACATATTAGAATAAATATCACCAAAATAATAAAAATAAAATAATTTTAGATAATTAAATATTTTAGATATTTTGACATTTTTGATTTTTTTGACAGTATTAGAGCCTTCAAGTGTGGAAGTGCTTGAGATGCATGATGTTAGGTCCTTATGTTATCATAACAAACTATGAATCGGGTGCCTAAAAATTGGCCATTGAATATAGATAGAAGCTTGATGAGCCTATGAACATAATTAATCTCAATAATTTCCACAATTTAAGTTTATAATACTATCAAAAAAGTCAAAAAATCAAAAGAGAAAGAGAAATAAACGTCACCAAGTGAAAACCATTATTATGCCACTTTTGGAAAGTACCATGGTGAAAACCAATACTTGGCACCATGTATAGTATTTATTGTATAAAATTAAATTTTAATTTGTGGAAACCATTCTCCATTTCATCCTAAAATGTCCATATCCACCGAAGGATTAATCATCATAACCATTCCTTCATCTTATTTTGAACTTGAAAAGAATATGAAACAAGTTTGGAATCTTTTTTCTATATATACTAAAAATGAATATTTATAGAATATTATTATTTTACATTTGAAAAATATAAATCAATGATTTACGCTTGAATTATATATCTCCATGTGTCAGAAGTCTCACATTCACCATCTCATTGCACCTAAATGATTATCTCTTACTGATCCATATCATTCTAGTGACCTAGGTATCCTACACTACACATAAATCTTAAAAATTGATAAACATATTTTATTTTCAAATTCAAATCCATACCTATTTTCTAACCTTCTAGACACTATCAGCCATAAAGGGACACTACCATTGATGGTAGTGTCAAGATCCTTATCTAGTGTCCAGTTTCCAAAAGTAATCAAAATTGAAAATATTTCAAAAGCTATGGGTTTGCCTATTTGTCTTATTTAACCCTACCATGAGATATTTTCAAAAGGTGAGGTATAAATAAATTTATAATCCTTCACATTGTTCATCTAAAAAATACCAATAAATACCTACTATATCTAAATCAATTAGCTACACAACAAAGTTATTCTACCCTATTCATCCCTATTATCATATCAAGCATAGGATAAATTGTATTATAGGTCTGAAATATTCAAAGAGAATCCCATGAGTGATATTTTTTAAGTTATAAGCTATATAATTACATGAATCATCATTTATTATATCTCACCCTTGCGCACACACCTTCTCACATATAGGGGAGAAATACATAAGTCTGAGTCCCTCATTGGAGTATTCGATATGAGGGAAAATGTCATTGATATATGGGTCTTTGGAGTTAGCTCAACACCATAAGCCCATTAACCAATTTTTAGTAAACTCATTCTAAGGGTGAAGAAGGGTAAAGATATAGAGTTTTATAAATTATCATAGAGTGATGACCTATATCCAAAATCTTAATATATTACATAGAATAATGAATTTGATCACATCTATATCCAATTATTATTCCTTACTCGACACTTGTGTCATAGTTAGACACTAGAATTGATAGTAGTGACCATATTTGATGGTAGCATTTGTAGATACAAAATTATAGTTTATAGAATTTGATGACTAATCCATAATATTGATCATGCATATTCACCACCTATTTCCAATCTAGATCTTCTTACAAACAATAAAACTAGTTAAGTATTATTTCTCTTTGGTATTTCAATAAATTGAACATCTTTCAACTTTGGTAATATCTATATTTAGCATATCTAAATATTATAATTCAAAATATTTATTTATCTAAGTTTGTAAATAATTAACCTAATATAGATTAGTTTATCACCCTTGTGATTGAATTATTTCTATATTATTAATCATATTCCTCCATATATAAAATCTAGGGTTAAACATTTGGTGAACTTAACCTCTATGTCTTTCCATGAAATTCCTAATGTGATGTAGGGTTTTTTCTAATTTTTAAATTCTTAAAATTTATTTAAAAATCAGATTACTTTCCAAATAAAATAAATACATTAACATAATGGATTGTTCTTTATAGTTCATGTGCCTTTTATTGTCTAGTCCTCATTTTAGTATTTAGAATATTTAAAATGGATAAAATAGAACATTTTCCTATTCCCAACCATAAGGAGGGTGATATCTATTTTCTCTTTAATCAGGTCTATGTCCTTCCTCAAACTCCCCCACCACCCAAAAATTCCCTTGATTTTGGGGGCATGATTAGGAACTACATGGTACCTTGGGGTTGTGTTGGTCAAAAATTTCTAGATAAACTTACCATCACTAAATAAAAGATCCAAAATCAAAACTAATATTTGAGATCAAAGCTCACATAACTATAAAATCATATTTTATATACATAATTCAAATTATTCTAGTAATATGCATTCATTTTAATCTACTACAACTATTATTCAGAAATAAGGAGTTCTAATAAAATAAATTTATAACAACTGATTTAGATAATATGAAAATGGATAATAGAATTCAAAGTGATATTATAATGGTGTTTCTTAAACACAACTTGATCACATTACCTCTTTTACAACCTCTAATTAGAATAAAATAGTGTTTATAATATCATATAATGCATGTGCATGATATAAATTATTAATTATCTCTAAATAATAAGATTCAATGAATATTTGATAGTGGTGATCCAACAAGTTTCTACATCTCACTTTCTCTCATAAACAGTATAAAATATTTCAAAAGTACAAAAAATAATTCAAGAAAATACAAAAATATTCAAAAATATTCAACATTCCC